>JAINRI010000630.1:0-28978 GCA_025413485.1 Ficus microcarpa
TTAAACGAGGACTCGAACATCGTTTGAATAAAATATAAATTTTTTCATTATTATTCATAATTTTTCATATAACACCCATAATTACATAAATTAGACTATAATTCCTTATGAACAAATAGATTACAAGTCTACAAAATTTCGAGTCTTACACAATCACTCCATGGTTACATACCTAAGTACATACACACATGATAAAGTAGCAAGATAAGATAAGATCAGATCAGTAAAAAGACCACAAATGATTTTTAATAATAAATCATAATTGTTTCACGTTGTTGTGCATTAGTTGCATGCGGATAGGACGTTGTGCTTACTGAGCTTTTTAGCTCATTGCTTACGTTCGTGCTGTAGGTAAGTTCCTACCGGCACTTCCTGAAACAAGCTGTGGAAAGGTGGCGCAACAGAATGTGAAACGTGGGTATGGACTGCTACGGGATTTCCGAAGTGCGTTTAAATGAAAATGTGTTTTCATTATGTTTTAGCATGCATGTATGTTTCAGTTCAGTTATGTATGTATGGAGCTTTCCGCTCAGGTGAAAGCTCAGTACTCTGTGAGTACATCAGAATCAGTTAAGATTTTATAAAAGAAAAATAGTTTTTAAGTTCAGTTTAACTTGTGTTAAAGTTTATGATTTCCGCAATAAAGGTTTTCTAGTAACGATTTTTAGAAAAGAAGAAAAAAAAAATTACTCTAAAATTTGGGTAACTTTATTTTTTTTTTATCAAGCAAGTAAGTTAAGTAATGTCACGGACCGAACGCTCCAGGTTCACGCGGTCGGACTCCGCGTGGGTCTTAGGGTGGCTAGTAGTGTAACGCCCCACCTAGCGTAGGTCGTTACCTTACTTACTAACATACATTCATAATATAAACTTAGACAGTGATTGAAAAACACAGCGGAAATTTTTTTTTTTTATAGCATTGACAAAACACTATAAGCATATAATAATACTGTTTCGCGTACTAGTATTTTAATTACCAGTTAATATAAAATCTTTCATAATTTACATAATATTTCAAAACACGTAGCGATACCCATAATCCACTCATTCACAGTCCCTTGGCTCGCTACTCCATCTTGCATCACTTTCAGATAACTGGTTCCTTACCTACAGCATAAACTTAAAACCGTGAGCTAAGGCTCAGTAAGTACAACTCTTAAGCCGTAAAGAAAATATAGCATAAACAGGAAATACACATAGCAAGTATTGACCACGTTATGCTTTCTTATCTCTACTCATTATGGGCCCTTACCTCGTGTGTTCGTAACCGGCGCGCGACTATGAATTGGTTGGGGCGGCCAAACCTTATCCAACTCAATCCACAGTCCAACCCAACCTGGCGTGGGTGGTACGACACATCGCTTATTAACTTACTTATTCTTACTATAAGTGAACATACATTCAGTTGTCCCCTTTTTTAATTCTATTATTTATGCCCTAGCATAATAATCATTTACATAACATAATTATATTGCATACATGTTAACTAACACATAGCACATAACACATCATAGACATCTAGTAATATATACTAGTAGCTTATGCTGTAGACGGTGTTGTACTTACCGTCTATCCGTGTGCTGCTTGTCTCACTCCTCTTCGAGCTTTAACTGAAGAATTCCTCCTGCTCGATGGAAGGACGTACATGAGATTTCTAATCTAGTTCATGTGGGTTTTTCGGTGATATGTCCCCCTAAAGATAAACCATGCATACGTAGAGGTTGACTACCTTAGTGGTCTTATAGAGCATACATCGTGACCTAAAAAGATACGTTGGATATCCATCTCATACACTTAGCCCATATCGAAAACATGTTGGGTTAGATAAACATCAACCCTTGAGCTTTGATCAACAACTTATGGGTCAACCAAGGTTAACCCTTGTGATCTCTAACGTGAATCCCTATTCGGCTTACTTTAGGATTGTGGGATCTAAGTCCCGATAACTCGGGTGTAATTTCCCGGTTATCATACGTCCTAACATTTCTTTGAACACTTAGCTAAAAATCCATTTGCTTTGAAAATCTTAACTTAGAAACCATTTTCTTTAAAAACCTTAACTTACTTTTCTTACTTCATAAAAACACTTAGCTTTTAAAACTTTATCTTATCAACTTTTTCGTAAAAATTCGTAAATCTTGCCTTATAATTTCATAAAATATTTGGGGGTCGGAAACTGCTTTTGGGACAGTTTCCATACTTGAAACAATGTGTTTAGTGTGAAAAACGTTTTTCCTAGTAAGGGTCTATAAAATCTTACACAGAAATTCTTGAATTCCTGCGCAGTTTTGGCATTTCAGTTTATAGTTAAAAATCGTTTTTGAATTTGAAAATGTTTTCTTCACGAAAGTTCTAGTCCTCGAAGAGTTCTAAAACTTTCGTGTTTTGAGAAATTTCTGATTCTGTACCGATTGGTACCAGTTTTTAATCGAAAACGAGTTTAACTTTGAAAACCGAGTCTTACAGACCATCTACGGGTTTCCTTGTAAAAGAAGGCTGTTGGAGCCTTATTTTGGAAAACTGGCCACGTTGGCCGCTAGGAAACAACCTAGTCTACAACTTTCGTGTTTTAACTTTTTGCCCATTCGGCCTCTAAAGGCCTGTAATCCGTGTTTTACCGAAACAGCTCCCTGGAACCCGAGAGCTAGTTTTGGTTCTTACATTTTTTGTTACGTCCTAAATCGCGGGTTCTAACTCGACCGCCCACATCGGGAGATAATCAACAAACATGCAGCGCATTCTAACGTCCCTTAACCCTATCATACAGCCCATGTGATCTTTGCAACCCAAAAATCCGAACTCCTAATCCTAGGGTTGCATATCCACTAGCTTAGCATACATCACACCAATCATGCATTTTGGTTCATAAAAACATAACATTCATGCATAAAACTACTTAACCTAATTTGGGGACATATTACCTATATCAAACCCTAACATGCCAATCTAGCAAATCAAGCACATAGCATAAATTATGAGCATAAAATTAAACCAAACCACACCTAGAATCTATCTAACCAAGCACTAAGCACACAAGCACATCAAAGGCAGCCAACAAACCATACATAGGAGCTTATGCTCTTACAAAATTTTTGCATAAAAATACACATAAATCACATGCTTAAAACTCATTTAAACTTGTGAAAAAGCTTTTAAAAATTTTACCTTCCAAGAAGGGATTTTCGGCTTGGATTTGGGATACTCGAAAAAAACTGCTTGCACCACTTTGGTTCAAGGGTTCGGCTGCTCACTCTACACGCACCAAAAATTAAATTTTTGGCTCCCTTTTGGTCTCCTCTCCTTGCTCGGACACTCAAGAGAGTTTGGCCCCAAATCTGAAATTTTTTCCTCACTTTTCTCACACAAACCCGAGGGCTGTAGGGAGCATGAACCAAGCTCCAAAACTTGCACCAAACTCACTCCTTTTGCTCACCAATCAAACCCGAACCTTAAGCCCTAATTTTTTTACCCCAAAATTTTGGTTTCTCTCTTGTGTTTCCCCTGCTCCAAACCCACGGCAAGAGGCTGCAAGGGCTGCCAAAAATTTTCCTTTCTCTCCCCCTCGGTTGCTAGCCTACCCGAAGCAAGATTGCTTGGCTTGACTTAGAAAATTTTCTGATCTCACTCTCCCTTTCTCTCGGATTTTTGAGCTACAATTTTGCAAGAGTTTAGTTGCTTTTTCTCATTAAAATGAATAGAGAATTCCACCCCCTTTTATAGACAACTTGGTGAGCTTTTGGAAATAGGATTTTGACCCCAAAATTTGCAAAATTTTGGACTTCTTGCATGCTAGGTGGCCGGAGCTTTGGAGGGTGCAAGACAACTCATGGTGAGTTGGCAAAGGCTAGGTGTCCTCTTGTGATTGGTCCAACACATCTCACATAGAATAAAATATTATTTTTTTTGTGAGATATCTTAAAAATTTAAAGCTTTGTTTGGATAAAATCTTTGAAACTTTGATTGTAAAAATTTAAATTCCAATACTGTAATTATTATTTTACAGTTTGGATTTTTCATAATTACAGTCAAAAAAATCGGATCGAAAGTCTTTTCTCAAATCCTTCTGCCTCGTGACTTATTGTGGCGTGCTTGATTTTTCTAAGGTGGTTTTAGTTTCTAACTGTCATAAAAATTTGTTTCTGCATTATTTTTCATGAAATGCAGATCTTAAAATTCCTCCGTCATAATTTCGACCATTTTGGTCAAACTTTGACTTTTCGGTCAACGGTTGACTTTTTCGGTCAAAATTTTGACTTTTGTAAAATCGAGTCGATTTCACTCCTTATTGTTCAAAAAGGCTATTTGCTTCTTCGAACAGTCATTTTTGAGTTTTATTAAGCTATAAAAACTCATAATACACATTAGAGCTCTGAAACAAGCTTTTTCATGAAATTGTATGTACTATTTACATTCAATTCATTACAGAAGCTAGTCACATGAAAAACTAGATCTCACAAGTAGGGGCGTGACATTTGTTGTGATGCTTACCTAAGCATGTTAATATAGTTTTCGATGTATGCTATATTGGTTGTTATGTGATATGTTAAGCATGTGATTAATGTTTAATACGATGCATGCTAGGCTATGTGATATGTTGAGGTATGTAGTATGAAATGTTAAGATCATGAGTATGGTACGAGTAGGTGCAACATCATGAAGCATGTTCACCCATGATTAAGATAAGACCAAGATCAAGAAATAGATCATGAAAAACAAGTAAAATGGCAAGCAAGCTTGCCAGTGTCGTACCACCCGTCCGAGGTCGGGTTGGACTATGGTATTGAGTTGGAATTGGTCTGGCCGCCCCAACCACTCCATAGTTGTGCACCAGGTACGAACACTTATATAAGGGGGCCCATAAGTAAGATGAGTCAAGATAAGATAGGAAGTATGTATGAAAGCATAATGAAGCATAAATGGTTCATGCATGTTTAAGTACATTATGCTGTTATATTATGACATGTTGAGAATGCCAAGTTTTATTATGTGTTATTTTGTTATGTCGCGGATTAACAAGTTGTATTTGCTGAGCGAAAGCTCACGTCTTACGTCTATGCTGTAGGTAAGCAACCTATGAGCAACGACTGATGCAATGATGGAGGAGCGTGGCGGAGCGACTGTGAAAAAGTGGGAACATGACCGCTACGCGTTTTGTATTAATAAGTATTTTATTTCAAATAGAACAAAGTTGTGTAATTATGGTATATGCGTACGCAAAACATCGTATGTCAGTTAAAGTGTGTATGTTTATATGCTTGTGAAAAAAAAAAATTTCCGCTAAATTTTACTAAGTCACTAGATATGTAAGTACGGTAACGGCCTGGCTAGGCGGGTCGTTACAGAGTTGGTATCAGAGCGGTTCCCTGCTATACCATTTCACAGTCTGCCTGCCATCGCCGCCATCATTGTAAGTTGAATTTATATTTTTATTGTATAAATGTTTATTATGTGTCTATGTTATGATAGAGAAGATACGATGGATCCGGCACACGTTGATGAGGATCGAGACGCAGTGACATCCTTCTACGAGTCACACCCACTATTATTCGCTGGTACTAGTCGGACGGTGTCCTTGGCCGAGTGGTTATACGACATGGAGTTGATCTTCCGTACTAGACATATTCCGGCCCACCTGCAGGTTTTGCTGGGTAGTCGATGTTTGGTAGGTGATGCCCGCTTATGGTGGATGTCTATTGGAGAGCCACAGATGCCCGATCAGACATGGGCACATTTTCGTGCACTAGTGACTGCTCGATTCGGACCGATATTAGATTACGGGCCAGGCGCGCCTCAGAGAGATGCTGACATCTTAGGGATATGTATGACACGCGTTATCATAGCTACGTACTCGAGTGGCATGCGTACCCTCTTGAGCCTATGGCCCACTACTGTACGAGATTTCAGGAGGCCATGTTGCCTCATATTCCTCAGGACATCGATCATCCGATGTTAGAGGCGTTGACAGTTCTGCGGAACGGGTTACCGGGCCGTATTCGTCAGTATGTTCCACACCCCATGCCAGGGATGACCATAGGACATATGATCGAGGACATTTTGGGGGCTGAGCTGGCCGCTGACGTGATTCAGGACGAGGCAGCTGAGGAGGATCCTCAGATACCTGTAGATGATGCGGGTATAGGAGAGCCGCTACATGAGGTAGGTCCAGCACCACCCGAGGAGCCGATCCCGGCTATACCAGTGCAGGAGGTACCAGCCCCTGCAGCGGAGCAGGAGGAGGACCCCGAGGACGACTCAGATGACGACGATGTCGTGGAGATTCCGGCAGACCCACCAGTTGATCCTCCTATCATCGATATTTCGAGTGATGAGGAGGAGGAGGAGGAGGATGATTTGATGGATGACCCGGAAGAGATTCCTCTCGACGACGGAGATGGGGACGACGACTCTGATGCGGATTCAGCAGTTAGTGTAGCAACATAGATTAGGCTGACTTGGTGTGTATTTATTTTGACTCTTAGACTGATATGTACTAGCTTGTACTTTTTGGACAGTAGGCTTGTACTTATGTATGATGGAAAGTGGTAGCCACTTCCATCCCCGTTATTTTGACTATGTATGATGGTGAAGTGTTAGGCACTCCCATCGAAATTTTGTCCATGTATATAAAGTATGACGAGACAGATATGTATGTACAGTATAAGCACCAGAAATGTATTTACAGTATTGTAAATATTATGTACTTTTTGAATGTATGCAAAAAGCCAGATCAAGTATTATGGTACTATATGTTCATGAAAAACTTTGATGTGATTATGAATGTTAGAATGGGATATAAATGTATGATATAAGTATGCAATATGATGTGATGATTATGATGACATGATAATGAATGTTGACATGACGCCATGTATTATGTTATGATAGGATAAGAAATGCATGAAAGAAAGGATATTCCTGGTATGATAATATCTTTTCTTATGATTCCGTAGGAAAGTAGAAGATGCCGCCAAGACGTAGACCCGCACCTGAAAACCCACCTGAGCCAGACCTCGCTACTATGGTAGCTGATTTACAAAGGCAGCTGCAAGAACAGCAGCAAGAGACGAATAGATTAAGAGAGCAACTGGCTCAGATAAACCAAGGACCCAGAGCTAATGAAGTTCCTCGTCAGAATGATAGAGTACCCCCGATACCAGAAGTACAGCTAGAGGTTCCACCAGAAATTCCTCTGAACGCTGAAGTTCCAATAGCCCCTGCTGGAGGGCAAGTAATTCCGCCAGTACAGGAGGATTTGTTGTACGAGCGATTTAGGAGGATGAAAGCGCCTGATTTTGAAGGGCCAACGGACCCGATAGCGGCCGATAACTGGTTAATTGATATTCAAGTCATTTTGGACTTTATGAGACTGACGGAGCAAGAAAAAGTTCTGTGTGCTTCTTTCGCTCTGAAGAAAGATGCTCGGCATTGGTGGATGACGGTCCAGATGCGCAGAGACGTTGCCACTATGAGCTGGCAAGACTTTGTAGCTGAGTTCCAAACTATGTATTACAACCCGGAAATTTTAGCAGCTCAACAGGATGAGTTCACCAATATGAAGCAAGGCTCGATGACAGTCATGGAGGCTGTTAAGAAATTTGAACAGTTAGCTCGGTTGTGCCCGGAATTGGTAACTAGTGAGAAGGTGAAGGTGAGGCGAATGATGAACATGTTCAGAACAGACATTTCTAAGCAAGTAAGTGCAGGGAGTAACCCACCTACCCTGGTGTCAGATTGTATAAGTCGGGCGTTACGAGCAGAATACTGGATAAACCGGGATAAGGAGGCAAAGGCTCAAATTTTCAAAGCCAAGAAAGAAGAGAAGGCCGCGGCAAAGTCCACGCAACCTCGGCAAGGTTCAGAAACATCCTCAAAAGGTCAAACAAGCAACCCTGCTCAAGGTTCCCGACCATTTGGGAAGAACAAGAGGAAGGGAAACTTTACGGGTCAAGGTCAACAGAGGAGTAACCCTCAGAAGAAGACTAACAAAGGAAAGGAGGGTAGCAATAATGACTTTCCTGTGTGCCCTAAATGTGGAAGAAAGCACCCTGGAGTATGCCGAATGGGGACAAACGCTTGCTATTTTTGTGGCAAGGAAGGGCATTACGCAAGAAATTGCCCTCTGAATACCCAGACTCAGAACCCTCAGTACCCGAGCCGAAACGCAAATAGCCAACTACATGCAGCTCAAGTAAGACTGGAAGGACCTCCAATTTCTCAGGGAAGACTGGAAGCCCCTGAACCTCAGGCTAGAATTTATGCTTACACAAGAGGGGATGCTGAAGCAGGAACGTCGCATGTGGTGACAGGTCAGATCTCTATCGCCACCTATGATGCTATTGCCTTGTTTGATTCTGGAGCCACTCATTCATTTGTATCTTTGGAGTTCGCCCAGAAAGTAGGAAGAGGTGTGGATAGCTTAGTACAGCCTTTCAAAACTTCTTTGCCATCCGGAGAGATTTTGTGGTCCAATTTTTGGATGCGAAATGTTTCCGTGATCATTTGCGGCAGAGAATTATTTGTAGATCTCATCGCGATCAAGCTACAAGATTTCGATGTGATCTTAGGAATGGATTTCTTAGGCAAATATAACGCTAAGATCGACTGCCGAAAGCGTTGTGTAATGTTCGACCCACACGGTGAAGAGGAGTTTAGTTTCTACGGACGATCTCGGAGCCCAACAACTAGATGTGTCTCGGCAATGAAAGCTTGGAAAATGTTAGCTAATGGTTGTCAAGGATATTTAGCTAACATAGTGGACAAGAACAGAGAGACGGAGCTGACACCGGAAGATGTTCCTATCATAAAAGAATATGTGGACGTTTTTCCAAAAGACTTACCAGGACTTCCGCCAGAAAGAGAAATCTCGTTTGAAATTGAGTTGTTACCTGGTGTTGCACCGATATCAAAAGCACCCTATCGCATGGCACCCGCTGAGCTTAGGGAGCTTCAAGTGCAATTACAGGAGCTGCTAGACAAAGGATTCATCCGACAGAGTCATTCCCCGTGGGGAGCACCTGTTCTATTTGTCAAAAAGAAGGATGGATCGTTGCGATTATGTATTGATTATCGTGAGTTGAACAAGATCACGATCAAGAACAAGTACCCACTTCCAAGGATTGACGACCTGTTTGATCAACTTAGGGGAGCGATGGTGTTCTCAAAGGTCGATCTACGATCGGGTTATCATCAGCTTAGAATCAAGGAGACAGATATTGCCAAGACAGCTTTTCGAACACGTTATGGGCACTACGATTTTTGGTGATGCCGTTTGGACTAACTAATGCTCCAGCTGCTTTTATGGACCTTATGAACCGTGTGTTCAAGGAGTATTTGGACAAGTTCGTGATTGTCTTCATTGACGATATTTTGATTTACTCAAAGTCCAAGGCTGAACATGAGCATCACCTAAGACTGGTAATGGAGACGCTGAGACGAAATCAGTTGTATGCTAAGTTCACGAAATGTGAATTTTGGCTGGAAAAAGTGCATTTCTTAGGTCATGTGGTTCAAAAAGAAGGTATATCCGTAGATCCTGCAAAGGTGGAGGCCGTTAGCGCATGGTCTGCACCCAAGAATGTCACGGAGATAAGGAGTTTTCTTGGTTTAGCCGGATATTACCGACGATTTGTTGAAGGTTTTTCTAAGATAGCTGCACCGCTCACCGCTCTTACCCGGAAAGGGAGAAAGTTTGAATGGACTCAGAAATGTGAGGATAATTTCCAAGAGCTTAAGAGAAAGCTGACAAGTGCACCGGTGTTGATAATTCCGGATGTAGAGGTAGGAAATTTTGTGATCTACAGCGACGCTTCCAAAAATGGACTAGGAGCCGTTTTGATGCAAAATGGGAAGGTAGTAGCCTATGCGTCACGACAACTAAAGATCCATGAAAGGAATTACCCCACCCATGATTTGGAACTTGCAGCTGTGGTATTCGCACTTAAGATTTGGAGGCACTACTTATACGGGAACAAATGTGAGATCTATACAGATCATCAAAGCCTCAAGTACATTTTCACCCAGAAGGAGCTCAACATGAGACAACGTAGATGGCTGGAGTTGGTGAAGGATTATGATTGTGAAATCCTTTATCATCCCGGAAAAGCGAACAAGGTAGCCGATGCCTTGAGTAGGAAATCGGTGGGAATGTTGATGTCTATTGAAGTATTTCCCAAGCCACTACAAAAGGAGATTTCCGATTTCAACCTAGAAATGATAACTGGAAAGCTATCTTCTCTTGACTCTTCAGTCGGATTTGCTGGAATCTATTAAGGCACACCAAGGGAAAGATCCCTTTTTGCTAAAAGCACAACTCTTTGGTGAAAAGAGCAAGGAGTTTAGGACTTCTACTGATGGTGTAGTTTACTTCAAAGAGAGAATTTATGTTCCTAACGTGGAATCTTTAAAGGATCAGATCATGTCAGAAGCACACAAGACGCCGTATTCAGTACACCCAGGAGCATCCAAGATGTACAAGGACCTCCGGGAAAATTATTGGTGGCCAAACATGAAGAATGAAGTGGCAGAATTCGTGTCCAAATGCCTAACTTGTCAAAAAGTTAAGGCGGAACATCGACATCCGGGTGGAGAATTGCAGAAAATAGAGCTTCCTGAGTGGAAATGGGAGCAAATTACTATGGATTTCATAGTAGGATTGCCCCGAACTGCGAGTGGAAACGACACAATTTGGGTTATAGTGATAGATTGACCAAATCAGCCCACTTTGTTGCGATTAAAGCCACATTTTCGGTGGAGAAACTGGCCGAAATCTATGTATCCCAGATCGTCAGATACCATGGAGTGCCAAAATCGATCATCTCAGACCGTGATGGACGTTTCACTTCTCGATTTTGGGCAAGTGTTCACAACGCCATGGGGTCGAAACTGAAGTTCAGCACGGCATTCCACCCTCAAACTGACGGCCAATCTGAACGAACTATCCAGACGCTAGAAGATATGTTAAGATCGTGCGTGTTGGATTTCAAGGGAAACTGGGATCAGAAGCTATCACTGATCGAATTTTCGTACAATAACAGCTACCATGCTTCGATTGGCATGGCTCCATTTGAAGCGCTATACGGGAGGAAGTGTCGATCTCCTATCCATTGGCAGGAAGTTGGACAGAAGCAACTTCAGACAACGGATTTCATCAAGAAGACCTCTGAAGACATCAAGAAGATTAAGCAGAGGCTCGACATAGCCTTTAGTAGACAGAAAAGCTATGCCGATAAACGAAGAAGGCCTTTGGAATTTCAAGTCGGAGACGCCGTGTTTATCAAAATTGCTCCTATGAAGGGAGTAATGAGGTTTGGTAAGAAGGGAAAGCTTAGTCCAAGGTATACTGGACCATTTGAAATCCTTGAAAGGGTTGGGAAAGTAGCCTATAAGCTTGCCCTACCGCCTGAACTAGCGTCAATGCACAATGTTTTCCATGTCTCGATGCTAAAGAAATACGTACCAGACCCTTCTCATGTGCTTAGCCAAGAACCCGTGGAGGTTGAAACCGACTTAACTTACGAAGAAAGGCCTGTACAAATTCTGGATCGAGAAGAAAAAGTCCTCAGAAATAAAACCATTCCCATGGTTAAGGTACTATGGCGAAACCACAAGGTTGAAGAAGCAACCTGGGAAGTAGAAGAAGAGATGCGAAAGAACTACCCCAGTTTATTTTAATTTTCGGGGACGAAAATTTTTAAGGGGGTAGATTGTAATAACTAAATTTTCTTCAATACAATTTCTTGTAGAGAAGTTTAAGTTGAACCATGGAGGTATTTGTGTAAATTCCTAATTAGGGTTTTTGAATGATTTTATGAGATCTTATTAGCTTTATAAGACTCGAAAATGAATGATTTAGTTAAGCAAATGACTTTTTGGGTAAAAAGAGGAAGAAAACCCATGATTTTATGATTGGTCAAAGAAAGTCAACGAAAGTCAAACTTTGACCAAGAAAGTCAAAGAAAGTCAAAGAAAGTCAAAGAGAGTCAAAGGAAGTCAAAGAAAGTCAAAAAGTCAAAATTTGACCAAAAGAGTCAAAGTTGACCAAGGAGGTCAAGTTTGGTCAATGAGATCAAAGGTTGACCAAAGGTAGTCAAAGAGTTGACCACACTGATAAATGACAAGCGGTATGGAAAATATACTGCAAAAACCAAAAATATAGTCAAGGAAATGTAGATAAGAAATCAAACTACCATAGAAAAATCAAGCACAATATATAGGTATTTTTGGGCCAAAAAGTTTTAAGCAAAAAGAAAATTTTTCGTACTGTCCATTTTCACACAGATAAATTTTGGACTGCTATACTATGTCACAGTATTGTGTATTAGTGATCTCAGTATCAAAAATATCTGTGTTGAATAAAAAGTGGACTGCTTTTATGAGACAAAGCCAAACAAGCCTATGACATCATGCATGACCTCACTTATGGGATTTATGGCATCATTAAGCTTTATTAGAAAATTAGAAAAGATTAAAAAATTAATTAGAGCTCCTAGAACAATGAGGTGGCCGGCCATAATGGGGTCAAAATGTGATTAAGAAAAGTCATGGGGTTTTACCAAAAAGGAGAACCAAAAATAATCACAAAATCACTCCAAATTCTTCCTATAAATAGCCCCTTTGTGATCTGATTTTTGGCTGAAAAAAAACAAGAAAAAGCAGCCAAACTCTTGCCCATTTCTCCTTCAAAAATCCGGACATTCAAGGGAGTGATTTGGTGAAGAAAAATTTTAAGAAACTTAGGGGTTTTGGTGCTTGGAGTGTGAGTTTTCTTCCAAGTGCAAAACAGTTTTTTTTGGACAGATTTAAGGTGCCCATTTTTGAGGGCCAAAAACCGGCTGTTAGTGGGTAGAAATTGACCAAATTTTGTGTCAAGGAGGGCTTAGTTTGAGTGCTAAGCAACCACCCCAAAATCAGCCATAATTTGGTGCAAAAAGGAGCACAAACCGGCCATAGGGGAGTGACCAACAAGGGAGAATTTTTGGAGGACCAATCTTAGCTCCCACTTGTGTGTTTGATCAAGGTAAAATTTTCTAAACCTCTAACTCTTTTAATTAAGCTTTTAAATTGAGATTTACATGTATTTCAAGTCAATTTTGTAAGAGCATTAGCTCAATTTATTTTTGTGCCCAAAGTTAGAACCTAGGTATGCTTGATTTAGTTTAAGGGTGGTTTGATCTTTTTGTGTGCATGCTTGCTTTACAATTGTGATTTGCATGCTAAATGATGATCTATAGTATGTCCCCTAAGCTGCCCTAGGATGGTTGTGGATGAAAATTTCATGCTAGGTTGCTAGAATGAAGTAACAATGCATGATATGCTTGCTATGATTTAATCTTGCAACTAGAAATTATCTAATGTTGATAGGCTTGCATGGCTAAGTTAGAAAATGTGTTTAAACAAAATTTACGTTAGAAAACCGCTGCATGTGTGTATTAGGGCTCCCGCGGTGGCTGGTTGAGCTAGATCTCACGTTTAGGACGTAAAACAAACTCTAAACCGAAAAACGGACAGGTTCGGATCAATCCTGACCAGTTTTCGAAAAAGTAAATTTTGAGGCCTTTAGAGGCCGAATTTGGAAAAACTCAAAACATGAAAGTTGCTCAGAACAGTTTTTCCTAGAGGGCAACATAGACAGTTTTCCAAAATAAGGCTCCAACAGCCTTCATTTTCATGAAAACCTGAGACTAGTCTGTCCAGACCTAGGATACACGAACAGTCCGTTCAAATTAAAACTGGAATAGATACAGGCTGAACTGGGTTTTACAGTAAACATGAAAGTTCTAGAATTTTTCGAGATCTAAAAGTTTCGTGAAGAAACATTTTTCAGATTCTGCCTAGATTTTTAAGTATAACTGGATTTACAAAGATTGTACAGAGAAGCAATAAAATTCTGTACAAGGTTTTCCAGAAAAATGAAAGGATTTAGTATTTTTGAACCAAAACTGTTAATTTGACTTCCGGAACTGTTCCAAAGGTAGTTCCGATCTTTAATAACATTTTCAAATATTTTTATGAGAAAACCCAAATTTTTATAAGATGGATAAAGAGAATTTTTGTAAAAAGGTGGTGGAAACACCCCCATTTTCTAAAGAAAACAAGTGGAACTATAGACTTAGGTTTTCTTAAAATTGAGGTAAGCAAGAAGTTTACCACCAATAACCAAGTATTACACCCGAACTATAGCACTGGGTCCAAAGCCCAGGGTTACCTATAGTCACCCAATAGGTTACCCCTTAATTGGACCTTAGTAACCAAATAAGGGTTAACTTAAGATAAGTCACCCCAAGGGTTACCCAATGTAACCCAATGTGATACCAAGGTTAGTAAGACTAAGGGTTACCCAATGTAACCCAACATGGTATCAAATTAATAAGACCATGGGTTACCCAATATTACCCAATATTGTATCAAGATAATAGTACTTTAGATGACCGATAATAACCAAGTAGGTTGTGGGTTACAACCAAGTTTAAAAATGGAATAATGATCTAGTCCTAAGTATCTATGTATGGACTTAGCCTACAAGATTACCCTAGGTAACTTAATAAGATAAGATCCAAGGTTGGTTATGCTAAACCACGAGGGTTACTTCGTAGTAACCCCACAATGCTATTAAGAGTTATAAAGGGGACATACAACTAGGTCGATATGTGAATGTTGGTTAGGTTACCAACATTCTATAAGATCAAGATCTCTTACTTTTGTCCTTTAATATAGCAGGGGATAACCTGCGGTTGCACCCTAGACAGAGGCAGTCATATCTCGGAGATAAGGTAAGTACAACTCCGCCTACAGCATAGGCATTTGTTGTGATGCTTACCTAAGCATGTTAATATAGTGTTCGATGTATGCTATATTGGTTGTTATGTGATATGTTAAGCATGTGATTAATGTTTAATACGATGCATGCTAGGCTATGTGATATGTTGAGGTATGTCTATATTGTATGTAATGTTAAGATCATGAGTATGATACGAGTAGGTGTAACATCATGAAGCATGTTCACCCATGATTAAGATAAAACCAAGATCAAGAAATAGATCATGAAAAACAAGTAAAATGGCAAGCAAGCTTGCCAGTGTCGTACCACCCGTCCGAGGTCGGGTTGGACTATGGTTTGAGTTGGAACTGGTCTGGCCGCCCCAATCCCTCCATAGTTGTGCACCAGGTACGAACACTTATATAAGGGGCCCATAAGTAAGATGAGTCAAGATAAAATAGGAAGTATGTATGAAAGCATAATGAAGCATAAATGGTTCATGCATGTTAAGTTTGTTATGACATGATGACAAGTCCTATTATGTGTTATTTTGTTGTGTCGCGGATTAACAAGTTGTACTTGCTGAGCGAAAGCTCACATCTTACGTCTATGCTGTTGGTAAGCAACCTATGAGCAACAATTGATACAATGATGGAGGAGCGTGGCGGAGCGACTGTGAAAAAGTGGGAACATGACCGCTACGCGTTTTGTATTATTAAGTATTTTATTTCAAACAAGAACAAAGCTATGTAATTATTGCATATGCGTACGCAAAACAACTTATGTCAGTTAAAGCATGGATGTTCATATGCTTGTAAAAAAAAAAAAAAAAAATTTCCGCTAAATTTTACTAAGTCAATAGATATGTAAGTACGGTAACGGCCTGTGCTAGACAGGTCATTATAGCTTCGGTTTCCACAACCGATTGTGGAAGCTTCAGTTTCCACAACAATTCGTGGAAGCTTCAGTTTCCATGACCGATTGTGGAAACTGTCATGGAAGCTTTAGCTTCCACTATAGTTTTTGAAAAACTAGTTTGGCACCATGATTTTGGTGTAACAACCCAAAATCTTGACGAACTTGTGATTTCCTTAGATACAAGGAAAATATAAGTTTGAATCATGTATGTCAACATGAAGCTGATGATCTAATTTGATTATCAGAGTATGTTTGAGTTCCTATAAGTATTATGAGATTCAATGATAATTTATTAAGTTAAGGATAAGGCTTTATGATAAAAAAGGCCAAACCATGAATTATAACTTTGCTCTAGCCTATGTATGACTAGGACAACTCATGGCTTGAATAAAATGGTATTGCAGTGTTACAAGCAGTATAGGAATTATATTGTATCTGACCGTCATTACGGATACATAATGAAGAATAAGAAATGGGATCACTTTAGAAAAATCAGGAATAATATTTAGAGCAAGAAGGACTAAGTAGTTTCAAGTCCTAAGAAAAATTCATACGCAGTCCAGTTAAGTGCAGATGAATTTTAGACTGCAGTCCAGTATTACAATACTGTTGTTAGTTAAAATAGTATTGGTATTAGCTGGATTATTAAGGAAATAGACTGCATATTAGGAGGGAGTGCCAAACATGGTCCTAATTGGAGGATACCTCATCCAAGATAATTATCCAATTTTGGAAATTTTTGGTAATTATGGAAATTAGTGGATAATTATGAAGAGATCTTTGTTGCTCAAGCCAACAATTGGCTAGCCACCTCAAGGGACTAAAGAATAAATATTTTATTTTTTAAGGTCAAATATGTAATTTTGGGACAAAAATAATTGTGAAAATTTGGGATTTTTCACCTATAAATAGGGGTGGGGTGTAGAAGAAAAACCATTAGTTGGACCCCCCCAAATTTTTGCTTATCTTTCAACTTTCCTATCTAGCCTTAGAAAAAATAACAATAATAATAATAGAGAGAGATAGAACAAGTGGCCGGTTGTGGAGTAAAATTTTTCTCATTCCAAGACCTATAATGACCCTCCAAACTTAGAGGTATTCCTCTTAACCCTCTAAGAATTTCATTAAAGATTTAGGTGTATTTCCAAGTTTGGATTGTACGAGTATAAGCTTATGTCTGTCTTTATATGTTATGGTTTTTGTATAGTTGGTGATGATAGATTTATACTTAGGATATCTTGTATGCTAGCCCTAAGCATAAATTTAATTTTTATGCTCTATAATGAGTTTTAGGGTTGCGTGTGCCTACCAAGTGTTTGTGAATATGTCTTCACATGTTTAAGTAGGAAAAGTTATGTATGATGATGATGATGATGATGATGATGATGATGATGAGTATATTGGTTACGGAATTAACATACAAACACAACTTGGTAAGCTAATCCATATTGTGATTTTAAGTAAGAAGATAGGTATATGGTTAAGTGTTAAGAACAAATCCGACACATTGCATGTTGACATAGGTTCACGGCTTTGCCCGTTTGAGGTAGGGTGCATGGATTTTTTAAACAAAAATCAACAAAAAAATGCAAACAGCTAATTTTCTGATTTAGCTGGATAGTTTTCTAGAACTTAATTTTGAGGCCTTTAGAGGCCGAATTTGGAAAAAGTCATAATTGCAAAGTTGTAGGAAATTGAAAATCCTAGGGGATAGTGTAGATGGTTTTTGAAAAAAAAGCTCCAAAGGCCTTTGTTTTTATCAAAATCCGAAGCTAGTCAGTACAGTCAATGTAGACAGCCATAATTTTTCAAAAGGACTAATGAGTAAGTTAAAGGTAGAATTAAGTTGTAACAACCCGTCTAGCACAGGCCGTTACCTTACTTATATACGTACTTATATATTGACCCAAACACAGCGGAAAATTTTTTATACACGAATTAAAATGTGTTCTTATAACAGGAGTCTTGAATAAACATATTTACATACTATAAGAACTTAAAAGAAATCAAAATGCGTAGCGGATGAACTTCCCACGATTTCACAGTGCGCCCCGCCCCGCTCTGCCACCTTGCATCAAGCATTGCTTGCAGGCTGCTTACCTACAGCATAGACGTAAGACAGTGAGCTTTCGCTCAGCAAGTACAACTATCTCGTCCGTGTCATACACATAACCATATCGTGTACAATTTAACTTAACATACATATTAACACATAACAATTCATGACATCATTCATAACAGCATAACCTAACAATGCCTATCATATGCATGGTCCAGTTATGCTCATTTTTACTTTCTTTACTTGTTCTTACCTTTCTTTTGGGCCCTTACATTAGTGTTCGTACCCGGTGCGCAACTATGGGGTAGGGCGGCCAGCCCAGTCCAACTCACACCATAGTCCTACCCGACCTCGGACGGATGGTACGACACTGGCAAGCTTGCTTGCCTTGTTTTCTTTTCTTATCTTTTCTTTATCTCATTCTTGAGCTTATTAGTCTTATAGGTATTTGTGAGCATGCATCGTGATGTCACATAATCCTAATTCATACTAGCATCATCATCATGCTTAACATGCTTTCTAAACTTTGCATCTCATATTCATATCATTATTCAACATATAACATGGCATACTAAACACATATAGCATGGCAATCAACATATCCCAAAATAGCACATGGTGTACAATTTGCATGCCCCCCTAGCATGCATCTAACATACTTTGGCAGTATCAACTAAAGCCTATGCTGTAGGCGGAGTTGTACTTACCTCTCTTGCTATGTCCAACTGGGCGCTGTCCTTCTTCGGAGCACAGCTGCAAGCCTTCTCCTGCTTGAGTAAGGACATAGGTGAGATTCTGTTTCTTGTAGTAGAATGTTGGTGCCCTAACCAACATGCCTACTAAAACCTAGTTGTATGTCCCTGACTTGATATCTGACTTGATCCAATTAGTCCTCTTACTGTTTAGGAATAATTCGTATTTTGATTAACCCCTTAAGAGGCTACGTTGGATGACCTCTTGGGTGGATCCTTGATCTATTATTGGGTTTCTTAAAACCTTGGGCTTTACTCTCTCATCATAGCTTATTGGGTTAATCTCCTTAACCCACTTTTCTTGGCCCATTACTAGACTATTGGTCTACCTTAGGGTTACATTGGATAACCCTTAAGGTTACCTTTTACTAATTGTTGGGTCAACCAAAGATAACATTTGGTCAATTACTGATCAACCCTTGGTCAACTCTGGACTTTTGGGGCTTAGCCTGGTAACCGGGTACTATTCTCGATTACGGCCCGTATTCGGCTTGATTACCCATTTTCTTACAAAAATCCATTTTCTTTTCTCTACTTCTCATTTTTCTTACCTTTTTGCACTTTAAAAGATTTAACTTTAAAATCCTTTAAACTTTTTATAAAAACTCCGATCTTTGAAATAACTTTTTATAAAGGTCGTTTAGAGTCGGAAACTGCCTTTGGAACAGTTTTCGTAGTTAAAATAACGGTTTAAAAACAATTTACAGCTTTTAGAACTCATTTGTAAAAACTAAGGTGCAGGAATTTTCGGTTCCCCTGCGCACCCTTCATAAAATGGTCTCAGTTTAAAAATCCGTTCATAATCTGAAAAACTTATCTTCATGAAAGTTGTAGCTCTCAAAAAATCCTAAAACTTTTGTATTTTATGAAAAATTTAATTCTACCCATATTGGTACCAATTTTTGTTTGAAGTCGGCTGACCCTGAAAACTGGGTCTGGATGGATCAGCCACGGGTTTTACTGAAAACAGAAGCCATTGGAGCCTCATTTTGAGATTCTGTCCACTTGGTCCTCTAGGAAAAATCGTTCTGAGCAACTTTTGTGTTTCGAGTTTTACCCAGTTCGGCCTCTAAGGGCTTTAAATTTTCACTTTTCTGAAACTGGCTAGATTCGAATCTGAATTGGCAGTTTTGGTGTTTACGTCCGGTTTACGTCCTATTTCGCGAATCTATCTCGACCGACCACTTCGGGAGCCTACAAGCCAAGCACACAGCATTTCTAGCATCCCATTTGAACCCATTAGCCGTTCCATATAGTCCATGCAAACCAATTTCTAAATCCATGAACCTAGGTTTGCACTTGGTTCTAACCTTGCATCCATCACATATAAGCATCAAAAATTGCTCCTTAAACTAACATGCATCAAGGCTGCCTAAGGGCAGATTTTCGGCCACACTAGGGGACATACAACCTTAGTCTTCTAGCATGAAAAATCAATCACAAACAAGCATAAACAAAGCAAGATTTCAAGCCATACACACCCTAGATCTACCAATCAAGTACACACCAAAACTAGAGCATAAAATTGGAAATGGACTTAAGTCCTTACAACCCAATTGAACCACATATAAATCTCAAATTTGAACTCAAATAAGAGAGTTAGGGTTCTAGGATTTTACCTTAGACCAAAGTTAAATTTGGTCAAAAATTTCTCCTTCTCCCCTTTGCTCCTTGACCCATGGCCACACCTCCAAATGGGGCTCCAAAAATTTTCGGTTGGTCCTTGGATTTCTCCCCTCTAAAGCCGAGCACCCCACAAGGATTAGCCCTAAAAAAATTTCAACTTTCTCTCACTCTTTCTCCTTCCTCACCTATTCGGCCACACACCTAAGGAAACCCACAAAATTTCTAAACTTGCTCTAACTTTCTCCTAACTCAAATTCACACTCCCATGAACAAAAGCCCTCAACAAAAACTTGGTTTTCTCTCCTCCCTCTCTCAATTTTTGGCTGCCGGATTTCAAGAGGAAAATTTGCAAGAACTTCCCCACATTTCTTGAATAAAAAGGATAGAAAAGGGGGGGTATTTATAGAGGTAGAGAGAGCTTTGGGTAATTGTAATTTTTGCCCCAACATTTTGAATATTTCCTTGGAAAACCTATGAGGTGGCCGGCCAAGATGTGGTCTAGAATTTTCCAACACTTTTCCTAAGCTTAATTAGGACTAATGATGTCATTAAAAATATGCTTGATGAGGTCATCACATTAATCTCACACAAGGGCCTTGTTTGGTTGGCTAAATGTCTCCAAAAATCCATTTTTTTGTGCTACACAGATATTTCTAATATTGTGCTTCACTAATAAACAGTATTTTTATATTGTACCGAAGTACAAAAATTTATCTGTGTGAATTTGGACCGTATAAATATTTTTCTCAATTTTCCGAGCCCTTTTTGCCCTTAATTCTTCTCTTGGTGTGCTTGATTTTCTAGGGACATTTTAAGGCCTATTCTTGCTATCTAGTTCATAAAAACATTTTTCTCAGTATTCTTCCTTACTGCTTTTCAACATCTCGCAAAGTCAACCCTTTGACTTTTGTTAGTCAAACTTTGACTTTTTTGGTCAAAATTGACTTTCGTAAAATCATGCACTGTTTCGGCCTTTTCGACTTGGAAGGTCCGTTTTCGAACTTAGAGCTCAATTTTGAGTCTTCTCGACCCATTAAAACTCATAAAATCTTTCAAAAGCCCTAAACCGAGCTTTTTCATGAATACTTTCATAAGGTGAAAAATAAATTCCTTAAAAAGAAAAATGTACATTGAAAATTCGAATATTACATAAGTTTTGAATAAAAACAAAAGTTGTAGGTTTTGACGAGATCTATAATTTCCATGAAGAAATTTTTCCCAAATTTTAAATAGATTTAAAGATAAAATGGGATTTTTAAAACTATGAATGGTAATTTCCTGCACAAATGCACTTCAGTAAATTAAAAGGATGTTTTAAAAGTAGTTTTCAAGGTCGTATGATCTCTTTAAAAAGAGATTGTGATTTTATGAAAAGTAGTTTCAAAAAGGTTTAAATCTAATGGAATTTCCCAAATGATTGTTAAAAACGTACTATGTTTTATGAAAGACAATTTCAAGTATTATGGTAAGAAATACTTGGTTTATAAAGTTATGATATTTTCAAAATATAAGAATATGGTAACAAGTATGTGACAAATAGTAATCGGATAGTATATCGATTTACCATGTTGGGTTTTATGTTTATGGTTACCCATGGTAATTGGCTGGGATACTGATTTGTTATGTTAGGGCTTGTATCCATGACTACCAATGGTAACCGGATAGGATACCAGTTTATTATGTTAAGGTACCAATGATAATTGGATAGAATACCGATTTACTATAATAAGATTTGTATCTATGATTACCAAAGGTAATTGAATTGGATACCGATCTAGTATGTTATAGTTTATAGTAAGATAGAATGACTCTTATCTTACGCCCGGTTTGAAACATGAATATGATATGTTGTTGTCTTTATTGGAATGATAGACCAAGAGTGTAGGATAATTTGTAAGTACAACTCTGCATATAGCATGGGCAAAATGTTTTTATTACATTGCATGTTTTTCAAAAATTCATGCATTGATTTTCATGATGTACATATATTTTGTGTTTTGTGTTTTATAATTGTAACATCATGAGAGCATGTTCACTAATAATAAATCACATGATAAGAACAAGATTAAGTTTTCAAGTAAGAAACATTCAAGATTTAAGTTTTCAAGTATGATCAACTAAGAACAAGTTTTCATGTAATAAGATAAGACAAGCAAGTTTTCTTGTGTCATACCGATTTGCCACACGGACGGGTTTAAACGGTTTAGTCCATGGTTTGAGTTGGATTGGATTGGTTGCCTCAACCACTCCATGTTAAATGGTTTGGTTAATGGTTTGAGTTGAATTGGACTGGCCGCCACAATCACTCTATGGCTATCCGTCACGGTACGTGCACACATGATATGTAAGGGACCCAGAACCAAGTTAACATAAGAAAGCATAATTAATTCTTAAGAAAACATAATTGATTCATAAGAAAGCATAATTGGATCATACATTCTTTTAATAAAAATATTTTATGGAATAGAAAGTTATACTTACTAAGCATAAGCTCATAATTTACGTTCATACTGTAAGTAAGCAATCTACCAGCAATGCTTAATGCAAGATTGTGAAAAGATGGGACTACAAACTGTGAAATTTGGGTTGGACTCTGCCACAGGTTTTGAAAATATGTTATGTAAATTGTGTTTGTAGTATGTTATGATAAGTCGATGGTACTAGTATATGATAACTAGTATATTTGTAAAAATGTGATTTTAAAACTCGGTACTCGAGTGAGTACATATAAATAAGTATGAGTATATGTTAAGTTTTGAGTTTCGAGTTTTAAATTGAGTTTAAAAAGAAAAAAAAAACATTTCCATATTTTTACGTAAAGCAAAAGTAAGTTTCAAGATAAAGTATGTTTAAGTAAGCATGGTAAGGCAACGGCTCCACGAAATCGGGTTGTTGCAAAGTTGGTATTTAAGTTAAGTAAGTACGAAGTCATAGCCCTACATAGGTCGAGTCGTGACATTTGGTGCATGATCCTTTTCTATCAGATAGGAAGGGCTGTTGCACAAAAATGTACTTCTAAGTAATTGCTCCATAGATCCTATATCTATCTATATAAAGAAGAAATCATGTAACGAAGGGATTCTTATTTGTACAAATGGTACTTCGAACTTGGAGCGAGCATGAAGAAATTAACGATACTTCTTTATCTTTTGAGTTGTTCTGCCGGATCGGTCGCTCAAGACCTTTGGTCTCTATCCGAACTCGATGAAAAAAATGGGATCACTTCTTATGGACTCGTTGAGAATGATTCTGATCTAGTTCATGGCCTATTAGAAGTAGAAGGCACTCTGGTGGGATCCTCACGGACAGAAAAAGATTGCAGCCAGTTTGATAATGATCGAGTGACATTGCTTCTTCGGCCCGAACCAAGGAATCCCTTAGATATGATGCAAAATGGATCTTGTTCTATCGTTGATCAGAGATTTCTCTATGAACAATACAAATCGGAGTCTTCTAGAGTCTGAATGGTCCTTTCCGATTGTCCATCCGTCTGAGGGTGAAAAGCCGTACTAAAAGTAAGCTTCATACCCATCGCTTCATATACACTTCTCCAAAATTTAGAAGTGAAATGACCATCGATCCGATAATCGTTTTCGGAATCCCAATAGCGAATGATCTGTGCAACGTATAGTTCCGCCAGTTGTTCCACTGAAAAGCTAAGCTTGATGGCCACAAAGTGTGCAGACTTTGTCAATCGATCAACAATCACCCAAATAGCATCGTTGCCGCTAAGAGTTCGGGGTAGACCCATCACGAAATCCATCATCACTTGGTCCCATTTCCATTATGGGATGGAAATTTTCTGCAGTTCTCCTCCTGGGCGTTGGTATTTCGCCTTTACTTTTTGACAAGTAAGGCATTTACTAACAAACGTAGCAACGTCATTCTTCATTTTGGGCTACCAAAAGCTTTCCTTTAAATCTTTGTACATCTTTGTTGTGATAACCAGATTTTCATGATTGCCATTTTTCCTCTTTTAAAGGAATTATGAGCATATATTGATATGTTTTCGGAAAAACTCAGTTAAGAGTTTTTCACACGTTTTACGGAGTCTTATGGCTCAATAAGACTCAGAACAGATTTTTAAGGTTAGAAAACGCCTTTTCTGGTCGAAAGGGGCGATAAGGGACGTTTTTCCGAAAAAGTCAAAGTTTGACCAAAAGTGGTCAACAGTTGACTCGATAGTGGAAAATGATGCAGTATGAGAAAATACTGCAAAATATGTTAGTATGGGCGAGATAGCCCAAGTAGACAGTAGAAACACCCTAGAAATCAAGCATCCCTAGCATTAGTTAAGGCCAGACTGACTTTTTTAGTCAAGAGACCATCAAAGGAGGCCAATCCAGGTCAAAGGGCAAAAATGTCAAAATTTTCATTTTTGGGGGCAAAAATGTAAATTTTGAAAAATATGAGAAGTACGCCACGAGACATCGTTAGATGAGGTCACAATAAGGAAATAACATGTTTTGCAAGAAGAAATTAAGGAATAGTCATTTTCGGGGGCGAAAATGTAAAGATTTTGTCTTTCGGGGCAAAAATGTAAATTTTAAAAATATGTGATTTTAATGGAAGAAAATCACATAAAATCATGAAAAGAATGATATTGGATTGAAAAGCAAGCATTATGCCATTTTTGAAGTTTAGGGGCCAAAATGCAAAAATTTTCACTTTTGGGGGCAAAAGTGTAAATTTTAGAAAATTGACGAAATGAGCGTATGAAGTCAGCAAGATGATAATATCATCAAATAGGATGGGTGTGTTGATTTTTAGGACAATCGGACACCTAAAGGGCATTTTTGCAAGAATTCCCATTTTCAGGGGGCAAAAATGTAATTTTAAAAAAATTGGTGAGCTAAACCATGACATCAGCCCTTACCTCAGCCCCTCCATCAGCACAACCAGCTGGAATTGAGCTGGAAACAGCCGTGAGCCATTGGGGGAGAAAATCCAAAATTAAAAAGTTTTGGGGCCAAAATTGAATTAAGCAAAGTTTGTATATATCCTCTTAATTCAGCCATGTGAGAGTCGGCAAAGAGAGCAGAAAAATCCCAGAAATCAGCCAAACCATGGCCATCCTCCATCAGAAAAATCCGAGAGCCCAAGGAGAGGAAAAACCAAGCCAAAAAGTTGGAAAAATCATGTGTGCTCTTCCATGGTGATGCTCGGCTTTTTGGAGCATGAAGGAGGAGCAAATCTGGAATTTTTTCTCCAGATTTTCAGACCTGCAACCGTGGGAGAGGAGAGGAGAAAGTGAAAAAATTTTCAAGCTAAACCCATGTGTGTGCCGAGCAAGAAGAAGGAGGAACCACCATGGTGCCAAGGAGGGTTTTTGGTGCTTGGTGGGTGGCTGTTTTCAGCCATGGTGTGCAGATTTTGGAGAAGCAAAAACTCATGGGTATGGGGCTGTATGAGACACGGTTTTGGCTGCAGAAAATTCACCAAGTATGGTGATGATTTTGATGCAATTTAGAGCCCAAAAACCGAGCTTGTGTGCAGCCAACCAAAGGGGACATATTTTGGTTCACAAACCCTAGGTATTTTGGATGAAGAAAGTTCGGCTGCAAGGAGGCAGCCAAGGTGGAGCAACCATGCAACCAAGGGTTCGGCTCCATGGGAGGAACCAATTCCGGATTTTTGGTGAGATATAAACCCTAACCCTAGCTTTAGATTCAAGCATTAAATTTGGGAATTTAATGTGTATTTATGCAAGTGATGTAGAGCATAAGCTCATTTAATTTTCAGCTATGTGTATGCTAGGGTGTAAGGCTTGATTAGGGTGCATGTTTAGCTAGTTAGCCTTGCATGATTTTCTGTTTTGTGCTATGGTTTTATGCTTGCTTGTGTGCTTGGTTTGCATGATTTATTGGCTGAGTAAGTCCCTGTTTATGGTGCAGCCGTGTGAGGCATGATGCTAGGGTGCTAGATTTTATATTCGGGTTGGTTTGTTAATGCCGAATGCATGTTGATGCAACCCTAGACAAGTGTGCAAACCTAGGTTACTAAGTTTCGGATTGGTTTGCATGACCACGTGGGGTGACATGTCCAAAGCAGGTGGGACGTTAGACAACGCTGCATGTGATTCAATTAGACTCCCGTGTGATCGGTTGAGTTAGTCGCCGAAATAGGACGCGTAAAATCAAGTAACACGAAACTGGCTACAGGTTCGGATTAAACCTACCCAGTTTTCGTAAACAAAAAATAACAGGCCCTTAGAGGCCGAATTTGGGAAAACGTAAAACATGAAAGTTGTCCAAAACAACTTTTTCTAGGGGACAACGCGGGTCATTTTCCAAAATAAGGCTCCAATGGCCTTCAAAAATAATAAAACCCGTGGCTAAGTGTTTACGTCCCCCAGACCCGTTAGCTTCAGGATCAGTCAGTTTCAACTCGAAACTGGTACTGATCTAGGCCGAATTAGGAGTTTTGGTAAAACACTAAAGTTTTAGCATTTTTCGAGAGCTAGAACTTTTGTGAAGAAAACTTTTTCAGAATACGCACCGATTTTAAGATAAAAATTGTTTTACCAAGGGTGCTCAGGGAATCCGAAATCCCTGCACCACAATTTCAACAAGTGCTTTGATAGAAAAATAGTTTTTCAACTCTAAACAAGTAATTTGGCCACATGGAAATCGTTCCAAAGACGGTTTTCGACCTAAAATGAATTTACAAAACATAAAACCAAGGATTTGGATTTTATGACACAGTGAGTTATGAATTTTTACACAAAATGTGAATCTTGGGATTTATTTCCCTAAGTGTTTTCCAATAAAGGAAATAAGATTTTTAAGCAAAGTTTTTAGCATACGATTAGTTCACGTGTAGTAATCGGGTGTTAGACTCGAGTTGCCGGGTCAAGCCCGAGACCCTAGAGGTTGACCCGAGGGGGTTGACCATAGTTGACCAGAGTTGACCAAGGTTGACTTTTGTTGACTTTTGGTTAACTCGTAGCTTTAAGTTAGTTTATCCTCACGGGTTATCCAAAGTGACCCTAACGGATACCGATAGCTCGTCTAAAGGGTTATCAGATATAACCCGATAGATGCAGATTAAAATTAGCAACCCTTAGAGGTTTAGTGTTGGCTTAGCATGCCAGGTTACCGTTGGTAGCCAAGTTATAGGTTTTGCACGTAAGGGACATACAACCAAGATCATGTAGACATTTTGGTTGTTTACCTGCATTTTTCATAAGTTTAAGTAGAATCTGTCCTTGTTAAGCAGGCAGAACCTGCAGCTGTGCCAGGAGTGGAACAGCATTAGGAAGGGACAGTTAAGCAAGAACGTCAGACGGAAGGTAAGTACAATTCCGCCTACAGCATGAGTATGTTTGTTGCCTATGATATGTTTAAGAATCATGAATGGGATTTCATGATTTATGTTATGTGTTAAGTATGCAGTGTATGATATGTATGTCATGTAGTAAGTTTAGTATGCATGTTAAGTATGTTTCATGTTAAGCATGTGGTATGTTTATGTGTTATGAATGTTATGTGTTATGTTCATGTATGATGTTATGCTATGATGTATGCATGTCATGTAGTATGTTATGTATGATTAGGTTATGTATGTGCATGTATGTTATGTTATATTTTATGGCATCATGTAGCATGTCCACGTAAAGTAAGTCAGATGGTAATGTATGAGACAAGTTAGGTAGAACATGTTGTGTTGTACTGACTTTGCCTTCGTGGTAAGTTAAAACGGCGTGTTCCATGGTTTGAATTGACATGGTAGGGCTGCCTCCACTACTCCATGTTAAACTGTGTGTTTCATGGTTTTAGTTGGTTTGGTCGGACCACCTTCAATCTCTCCATGATTACATACCGAAGTACATACACACATGTTATAATAGCAAAATAGGATTAGGTTAGACCAGTAGAGACACCATAATTAATTTTAAAATAAATTATAATTGGTTCACGCTTTTTCGTGCATTAGTTTGCATGCGGATAGGACATTGTGCTTACTGAGCTTTTTAGCTCATTACTTACTTTCATGCTGTAGGTAAGCTACCTACCGGCACTGTCAGATACAACTGTGGAGAGATGGCGCAGCAAATTGTGAAACGTGGGTATGGACTACTACGGGGTTTCCGAAGTGCGTTTAAAATGAAAGCGTGTTTTCATTACGTTTCCAGCATGTATGTATGACTAAGTTTATGTATGTATGCTAGCTTTCCTCATAGGTGAAGGCTAGGTACTCGAGTGAGTACACTTTAAGTAGTAAGGTTTTATGAAAGAAAACAGTTTTTAAGTTCAGTTTAACTTGTGTTAAAGTTTTATGATTTCCGCAATCAAAGTTTTCTAGTAACGATTTTATAAAAGAAAAAAAAAATTTTTACTCTAGAAATTGGGTAACTTAATTTTTCAATCAAGCAAGATAAGTAAGTAAGTAATGTCGCGACTCGAACCAAGCGCTCCAGGTTCGCGCGGTCGGACTCCGCGCGTGGCCTTGGCGGCCATAAGTAGGGTCGTGACAGGATTTTATGACTCAAGTTATGAATTTTTACATGAAATGTAAATTTTGGGATTTCTCCCTAAGTGTTTTCCAAGAAAGGAAATGTGAGTTTCAAGCTATGTTTTAGCGTACGATTAGTTCACGTGTGGTAACTCGGTGTTAGACCCAAGTTGCCGGGTCAAGCCCGAGACCCGAGAGGTTGACCTTAGAGGGTTGACCATAGTTGACCAAAGTTGACCATGGTTGACTTTTGGTTGACTAATAGCATAGAGTTAGTTTATCCTTACGGGTTATCCAAGGTAACCCCAAGGGATACAGTTTAAGCTTAACTAAAGGGTTGTCAGATATAACCCGATAGTTCAGTTTTAAGATAAGCAACCCTTAGAGGTTTAGTTTGGCTTAGCACGCCAGGTT